>VDFB02332119.1:0-46075 GCA_007258455.2 Sequoia sempervirens
CAAATTAATCCTAATTACAATTTTTCCCCGATCCAGACAGAATTGCGTGATTATGTTGTTTAACCGTTGAAATTATAGACTAAGTTCACTTAATCCTTTATAGAACTCAATGAAATTAACTAATTACTAAAATGTTGTAATTAGAACTTAAATGCCAAATTGAAAATACTGGAAAGAAATTAGAGAGAATGTAAGACAGGAGATAGAAAAATAATAAGACAGAAGATAGAAGAATCAGATGCAAGTTGATAACGGAGTTCGTCCAATCAGGACTACATCTCCAGGTCCGCTTCTCAATGTTGGACCGCTTTTATTAATATCGCCAAGCACCTGAAGATGCCTTCTTACAATATTCAAGCTTCAAAAACTTGCACAAAATTCCTCACAATCTCTCACTTTTACAATTTTGGTGTATAAGAACACCTTGCCATTCTTCCTCTCAAAAAGAATTCAACTCTCACAAATGAATTATTTCTCCAAGTAGACTTGCTTATTTTCAAGCCAAAAATCTCCCCCTTTTATACAAATCTATTTGCTAATATGGGCTAAAACCGTATTATTTGCAAATATACCCATATCTCCTATTACAAGAAAAAAATTCAATAATATCCTCCTTTAATAATTTTTGGAAGGATAATATCCCCTCACAATAATTCTCTTTCCATTTGAATGGTTACGAATGGATTTATTCTCTATTATTTAGGGAATATTTTATGTAAGGTTTTATTTGACCCCTTAATTTAGGAATACTATTCCTAATATTTCCGTGTAAAGGAAAATATTCTAGGCCTCTAGGCCTCTAAAAATATGGGATAATTTAGGCCTCTAGGAAAAAGGGATTTAGCCTTATTCTAAGGCTTTGAAAAAGCAATTAAATCTTTTAGAGAAAATGGTGGGTGGTGATCCCACCATCCTCTCCTCCTTTTAAGTTTTTCCCCTAAAGACAAGGGAGACTTCCCATATAAGGTGGGATACCCCCTATTCCTTAGGTGGCATCCCACTTTAATAGGTGGTGCCCACTTTATATAATTTTTTCTTTAACAAATATGGTTTAATCCATATTTATTCCATGTCATATACTCTTGCCACATCACCACTTGCCACAACACCATGCTGACGTCATGATGACGTCATCATTTTGATTGGTCAACTCTTTTTGTCTGCAAACTTTGACCGGCTCTATTTTGCTCATACGAACTCTATTTTCAAAATCGAATATAGTTCCAGAATCAGTACGACGAGCTCTACAACTTGGTGTCATTTTTGTATCATTTTTAAATGATCATTTTTTGGCCTTTTTGAATCCCTGATTCACCTGTTTGACCGGACCTTTGACCGTGCATAACTTCTGCATATGAATTCCTTTTAAGCTCGTTCAAGTTGCACCAGGACCATGTTAGTGAGCTCTGTGTGATGATGCTAGTTTCATGAGATTCTGATATTGTGAAATTTTTTAGGTTTTCCACGATCCACATGGATCATTCCTCCCCATTGAGAAGCTTTTAGACCTCCAAAAGGTCTATTTTATGTACAATTTGAGCTAGGGAAATGTCACCCCACTTGCCCAGTATCATTTGTCCTTGCTGGAATTCTGAACACCTGACTCATCATAATAATAACCAAAGCTGCACCGATATTGTTAAGTACATTAGCCATATACACATCCACATCCAATGTTGCCGCTACCAACCATACACTGCTGAAAATTAGAAGGTTGAATAACAAAACTGAATTTGTAGACAAGAAAAAGAATGTACCAATATCATGCTTGTCTTTCATAACTGGAACAACCTTAGAATTAGACATGCTCTTATGTAATGACACTTCTTGTGGTACAGACGTAAGTGCCAAATTATTGCTTGCATTAACTACCCTTTTCAAATGTCCTGTTGTCACAAAAGACTTACCAGTCTTAATTGGTTGAGAATGCACAATGTATTCAATTCCTTCCTTAAACAAGTGATACTGATTGTGTTCCCTATAGAATATTGCTTTCCTATCATACAAGTATGGGCTACCCAACACAATCCCATAGATATCAAGTGGAACCACATCAAATTCAACCTCATCTATAAACTTAGATGTTATTGCAAATCTTAAATTGCATTGCTTAGTTACTCGCAATTTTTTATCATTGCACACCCAACCCAATGGATAAGGTTTTTTATGTGGTTTTGTTTTCAATCCCAACTGTTCAACAACTTCTTTTGAAATTAGATTAACTTGGGACCCACTATCTATCAGTGTATCAATCTTAGTGTTCTTAGAAATCACCCTTATATGAAACAATTCACATCTTTTGCTATCTTCAGGAACAACATGACTTTTAGAAGTAGAAGCACATGAAACATCAGTGACAGATTCATTACCAACAAAAGCTTTACCTTTCAAACCCACAATTGAAATCTTTGATTCATCACCAGATTCCATACCAAGGTCTTGCACAATAGTTGTGGACTTTTGCTTACCCGTTTGATCCTTGAACCACTTAGGCTTCTGATCAGGATGCAATTTCCAACACTTTGCATCTTCATGCCCTTGCTTCTTACAGTGTGAGCAAAAAGGCCTCTCATCCTCCTTCTTTATAGTAGCGGTTTGTTGTGATTTCTCCTTCCATTTCTTGCTACTTTTCTACTTACTGGAGTCCAACAACATATTGTCTTGGCTATTCTTTGAGCTTGTTTCCAAATGGATAGCTTGCACACTAACTTCATCAATGTTAGTTGGATTAAACATAAGTATAGTATGTTTCAAATTCTCACGTAATCCACCTATATACTTTAAAAAAATTTCTTGCATGTATAAAGGAATGCCCAACATTAAAGCCCTCATCCTAAACTCCTGTGTATATTCTTGCACACTTTGTCCTTTCTCTTGCTTTAATGATTGCCAATTCATCATTGCTTTTTGCATATGCCCTAATGGATAAAATTGTTTCTTTAATGCAGCAATAAACTCAAACCAAGAAGAAATAATTTTTCCATAACGACTTAGATCCTCCTGAGTTCTACTCTCCCACCAAATTAAAGTTGTGCCTCCTAGGCGAAGAGTAGCTAATTGGATTTTTTGAGAATCCTTTGTAAACTTCTGAACTCTTCAATAAACTTCAATTTGTTTTATCCAATTATCAAGTTTTTCTGCATCTAGTTCTCCATTATAGATTGGCAAATCAAATTTGACATCAAGTTTCAACAAAGGTGAATTAACTTCAGATTTCACAGGTTGTTTCTTTTTAGAAGAAGAGGTAGACGAAGAAGAAGATGAAGATGAAGAAGATGAGGAAGATGGGGATGGAGGTTCAGGAGGGTCACTACCACCTCCTACTCCTTTACCTTTGTCTTCTTTCAACGAGGATTCAACTTCCTCCTTCTTTCTAGCCTTGCTTTCCTTTTTCTTCTTTCACTCTTGCCTCTCTTGGAAAAGAACTTCTACCATTGACTTCATTTCAAGAAATGCTTTCTAGAAAGCTTTCTCATCAAGCTCTGGAGATTCATGTTCAGTTACCATTTCTAACATTTTTGATGGCTTTCGTTTCCCGATCTCAGGATTAAATTCTGTAAGTGCACCTCCTCCTTGCTTCAGTTTCAACCTGGTTAGCATTCACTTTTGAAATTTCCCACAAATGGGCTTTGATACCGGTTTGATCTATAATTAGAGGTTTACAAAATAACTTGCAAATTAATCCTAATTACAATTTTTCCCCGATCCAGACAGAATTGCGTGATTATGTTGTTTAATCGTTGAAATTACAGACTAAGTTCACTTAATCCTTTACATAACTCAATGAAATTAACTAATTACTAAAATTTTGTAATTAGAACTTAAATGCCAAATTGAAAATACTAGAAAGAAATTAGAGAGAATGTAAGACAGGAGATAGAAGAATAATAAGACACAAGATAGAAGAATCAGACGCAAGTTGATAACAGAGTTTGTCCAATCAAGACTACATCTCCAGGTCTGCTTCTCAATGTTGGAACACTTTTATTAATATCGCCAAACACCTGAATATACCTTCTTACAATATTCAAGCTTCAAAAACCTACACAAAATTCCTCACAATCTCTCACTTTTACAATTTTGGTGTATAAGAACACCTTGCCATTCTTCCTCTCAAAATGAATTCAACTCTCACAAATGAATTATTTCTCCAAGTAGACTTGCTTATTTTCAAGCCAAAACTCTCCCCCTCTTATACAAATTTATTTGCTAATATGGGCTAAAACCATATTATTTGCAAATATACCCATATCTCCTATTACAAGAAAAAAATTCAATAATATCCTCCTTTAATAATTTTTGGAAGGATAATATCCCCTCAAAATAATTCTCTTTCCATTTGAATGGTTACGAATAGATTTATTCTCTATTATTTAGGGAATATTTTATGTAATGTTTTATTTGACCCCTTAATTTAGGAATACTATTCCTAATATTTTCGTGTAAAGGAAAATATTCTAGGCCTCTAAAAATATGGGATAATTTAGGCCTCTAGGAAAAAGGGATTTAGCCTTATTCTAAGGCTTTGAAAAAGCAATTAAATCTTTTAGAGAAAATGGTGGGTGGTGGTCCCACCATCCTCTCCTCCTTTTAAGTTTTTCCCCTAAAGACAAGGAAGACTTCCCATATAAGGTGGGATACCCCCTATTCCTTAGGTGGCATCCCACTTTAATAGGTGGTGCCCACTTTATATATTTTTTTCTTTAACAAATATGGTTTAATCCATATTTATGCCATGTCATATAATCTTGCCACGTCACCACTTGCCACAACACCATGTTGACGTCATGATGATGTCATCATTTTGACTGGTCAACTCTTTTTGTCTGCAAACTTTGACCGGCTCTATTCTGCTCATACAGACTCTATTTTCGAAACTGAATATAGTTCTGGAATCAGCACGGTGAGCTCTACAACTTGGTGTCATTTTTGTCTCATTTTGAAATGATCATTTTTTGGCCTTTTTGAATGCCTGATTCGCCTGTTTGACCAGACTTTTGACTGTGCATAACTAGGTAAGTGCACCAAGATGGTTCCCAAAAAAGGGGCTTAAGTGGCTACTTTTTTTCTGAAATCAGGAAATACTGATCTTGGACGTGAAATTGAGGATAGCTACACTCAAAAATTTTAGATGGAACAAAAACAAGGACCACAGTGCTCCGAGTCTACTTTCTAAACTACTAATTTATTTTGAAAATGGTTGAGATTAAGGGGTTCAAAAGAGGGACACACACAAATTGCTGTTGTTTCTGTCAGAAAAACATAACATAGCAACTCTTGTGTGACCCAAGACGGTAGACTTTTGTAGTATTTTTAAAATCACTCGGTCAAGTTAGATAACATTATGTAGTAAGGACTGGATATTTTCGATAATTTTTTAATGAATATTTGATTTTTATTAATTTTCTAAGTGGGCACTTCCTAAAAAGCGAATTTTGGCCGTGCTCCCCTAAATTTTTGAAACTAATAGATTTTTTAAATTTTTTTTAAAATACTTGTAGAATGGAGTCTAGTTTCTAAAAATGTAATTTATTTCAAATTTTGATGAATGGTTAATTTATAGCGAAAAAATATCAAACACTGCTTTTTGAAGAAAAACGGATATACAAACAAAAGAAGTTATGGATGAAAGGCTTAACATTGTTAGAAAGTGAAAAAATTACATCGTTGGAAAGCTAATAAAGTACCTAACATTACCCATGTGTTCGATTTTCTTGATATTGAACCAGATGCAATCTTGATGGTGAGCATGAACCCGATTATGTGAAAATTTGTTGAATTTGGAAAAAACACGTCTCTGGTCTTTGGGAATGCCCTCCAAGCCTTTGGGTTGGTATTCCAAGGCAAATACCAAAGAAAATTTGCAAAGAAAACTATAACGCGAACGCGCTATTTGTTAGTTTGGCCACGAAAGTGCAACCATTTCGGTGCACTTACCCAACTTTTGCATACGAACTCTGTTTAAGCTCATTCAAGTTGTGTCAGGACCATGTCAGCGAGCTCTGTGTGATGATGCTAGTTTCATGAGATTCTGAGATTGTGAAATTTTTAGGTTTTCCACGATCCACCTGGATCACCACAATAAAATGATAATAATTTTTTATAAGATTTTAGATATAAGTAGATGACTCATGTCTCGATGTCTAACCACCTTAACTTGGTCAAAACTTCATGAAGTTCATTTTTTTTTAATCTTATAGTATGCGAAGGATAGAATGTGACACATGTTTCAGATTCAAGAAATGTGATATCATTTGAAAGCTATAGATGTTTTTCAATCAGCCTATCAATTAGGACTTTAGTCATAATACAAATAGATAATGAATAATAATTATTTATTAAATTCAAAGTAAATCATAATTTATATTGGTGCAAAGTTGAGAAACTCCCTTAAAAACACTTTTTGTTTCATCAATTTTGGGTAAAAAAAGAGTCATCAGCCACATACCCTACACATACCCATCATATCGTCACTTTTTGGTCCATCATGATCCTGCACATACCTAGGAGCCACTCCATATTCCCTTGCCTTTGGATCTAAATCCATTCTTACCATTGAAGTTGAGTTACCATCCCTGAGAGTATCTATGCAAGAGTTCGTTGATGATGAGGAATATCGTATATCTTATTTTTAGGTGCTAGAGTTACTAGATGAGAAGAGACAAAATCTATTGATCCACTTACAAGCATATCAAAATTGTCTTTTTTGTAGCTACAACAAGAAAGTATGAGTTAGGAATTTTGATATTGGTGACTTGGTCCTAAAAGATATCTTGAAGAATCAAATGGATCAAGAAAATCTTGGAAAGTTTAAGCCTAATTGGTTAGGTCCTTACATCATAACCGTAGCATATGGATCTAGCGCTTATCAACTTGCTACTCCTAAAGGTGAGTTGTTTCTAGATCCTATCAAGAACATGCACCTTTGCAAGTACTATACTTAGCTTTTAAAGAATCCCATAAAAACTCAACAAAAAAATTGAAACAAAGAGAGAGAAAAATTGTTACCCTGATGAAAACCTAGCAAATAGGCATCTTGGTGAAACAAAAAAACAAAAAAGTTAGTAAAAATAAATAATTTGTCCAATAGTGAAAACCGTGCTTTGGTGGCGCTTTGGATAAGTACCATGGTGAAAACCTAGCAAACATGTGCCATGTATTGTTAGTTTTTTCTCCATTAAATCATTTTATCTAATTTTTCCGCTTCCATCCCTTGTACATATCTCGCTCCATAACAAAATCCCACTTTTTTCTATCCATTCATAATAACTTCTCTTATCCATTTTGTCCATAATAAGTTGGTCCCATATCTGACTACGGGAAATTTCTAGACTTGTGTCTTATAAGGAATCCTAGATGTGGGTTAGCATAAAAACATGTCAAAAAACCCAAAAAAAATCGAAACATGTCAAAAACTAAAAAAAATTCTGAAAAATGTTAAAAACCAAAAAACATAAAAAAATGTCAAAAACCAAAAAAATAAAAACATCAAAATCCCAAAAATACAAAACATCAAAACAACAATAAAAATTAAAAACATTGAAATCCAAAAAAGAAAAAATCAAAATTAAAAAAAAATTAGAAAACATCAAAATCCTAAAAAAATAATAAAAAAAGATAAAACAGAGAACATCAAAATCCTAAAAAAATTCAAAAAGCATAAAAAACTCCAAAAATAGAGTCTATGGTAGTCCAAGTGGTCGACTACGTTGCCTCTATGACTTCACGTAGGTAAGGCCATCATCGATGAACCCCCAAGGCATTACATTAGTCCTTTAGGCTTTTTCATAATAAATTGTCAAGTCCATCCATATCTCCATCTTCATAATTAACTATGCATGGTCAAAGTCAATTGAACTACATTGTCCCTATGTTTTACGTAGGCAAGGCCATCATCGATGAGCCTCCGAAGCATTAGGTTAGTCCCTTAGGGTTTGTCATAACAAATTCTCCATCCATCAAAATCATCCATCCCACAATAAATTGCTCCTTACTATGGTTGAAATTTTGAGCTAGACACATAGTTATCAAGCAAGAGAACTGAGCTTAGCCAAATTATGAAATAATAGATTAGACTATCCAACTAGCCTTCAACCATCAGTGATCAATTGCCTAAACACATGTACCTATCAAATATCAACCATCAACCATCAAAAAACAAACATTTGTTATCCTTATCGGATATCAAATAGTCTTATATAGTATGTAACATCATTGAGCTCCCTGGGCTTATACAACATGCTTCATGTATGAAATCAGACATTATGCATCAATCATTAGTCTTAGATAGGATGTTGCATCGTCAGGCTCCCTGAGTTTATATGGCATGCTTCCTTTCCTAAAACCAGACTCTATCATTATCCAAAATCTGATCTAAATGGCTATTGACTCTATTGGTCCATTTTAACTTATCTTTTTATCTAATTGATCTTTAGTCATGCTACTATATGCCTCAAGGATGTCCCAAAAGAATTTAGAGGAGTGATGATGGATCGTGACGTTTTTCTCTTTGATCTTTTTTTGTAGTTTGTCTTGGAAATATGACTAGGGCAACTAGGTTCCTTGTGTGTGATTGGGGTCCATTTGGCATTAATCAAAATATCCTACGCATGGAAAAGCTTAATCTAATGCTTCATTGTGTTAGGATTAACATGCTTCGTGGTTACTTCCTCACATATTCTGATAAGGTTTTGTGGTTACTAGTCTGAGTCATGGCACTCCTTTTTTGTTGCATGTATTTTTTTCATAAGGGATGATCTATCACACCTTGGTCTTTGTCATACCTTGGTGTTCGTCATCCATTGCCATAACAAGTTATGATGATAATTATGCAATAAAATAAAATCTTGATCATTTATTAGCAAGATCTGAAGATAGCAGTCCCAATTTTTTCACCTCATTTTCTATCCTTGTCAGCCTTCTTTATGCACTAACATCCTATATGTTCTTCCTCACATTCATCCTGATAGCATGTTGTGACATACAAAATAAAATGCATTAGTAGTATCATCCTGCATCCATAATCATGTTAGGAAATCATAGGTATCATTATTATATGCATATTAGGTCATCCATATCGCATTAGAAAATAAAACGTGCATAGCATCCCATCATGTAGTATCCTCATCCATATTATAAGCATCGCATAAAAGCATGTCATAAGCCTCATAGTTTCATCTTGTATATCCATGACATCATATTATCATGTGCATCTATCCATACATCATATCATACATAAACATATAATAGAACCATATGCATCCATCCATATATCATAAACATGTGCTAGCATAACCCATAAATCATACATCCATAACATCATATCATATAGGAAGCATCACATATCCATAAGGAAAACATGCATATAGAGCCAAACACAATCATGTAGTCACCACCAAAGTCATATATATTGTATACATATATAAAAAAATGGTTTTTCACAGTAGAATATCATGATGTATGTAAAAAATGGAGCTCTTAGGCTCGATAAAAAATATAAGTCTCTAAAACATATAAAAATAGGCCTAGCCTATATTGCCCTTGTCTTGTGATCCTAATGGTCTCTTCTCCCTTTGTTATGATCCTCAGGGTTTTTCATATGGTCCTAATCATCTCTGTGACTCCCCCACTACTCTAAGACCTACGTGAGTGTGTCTTTCTCTAACTATTGCTCTAGAAACTAGGTGCCCTGATTGTCTCTAGCATTGCATGCTCATATAGATCCCTATAGTATTGAGCCTCTCTTCTGGGCTAATATATAGTATCTGTAAACACATCCACTAGTCCACTCTCTATCGCTATGAACTCAATGGATCGTTGCTCTACTCTATATTCCCTTACAATTTCCTAATCTCTCTCAGCCATGAGCATCTATATTTGACCCTACAAAGCTAGTATTTTCACTATCTATTCCTGTAGCATCTACACCTTAGCTTGGAGTGCCTATATATGTTCCTAGGGACCCTACCTCGCATCCTTCTTGTCCTCTCTGACCACATCCATAATCACATTCTTGATCAAGACATCATGTAGACCCTCCTCCTAGATGGAAACATCATTAGCTACCTCCTTGACTGCTACATCCTCCTCCTCAACCACTGCCTCCTCACCTACCACCTCATCCCTCACCTCCTCCATCTCTACCTTTAACTACTCTCTCTCCTACTAAATGGGTGGCATTTGCTGGATACCCTCTATGGTGGTCTTGGTGGTAGTCCTAACCTACCCCACCGACCTCTATCATCGTGACCCCTATTCCTACCATCCCTACCTCAATCACCTCTACCTCTATCTCCCCATCCATTGCCTAAATCTTCGCCATCATCTCCATCTAATATTCATCGTCTCCTCTCCCTCGCCCTTTACCTCGTAGCCTCCCTTGTGGACCTCAACCCTTCCTCTCCACTGGTGCTAATTGGTTTGGGTTTGCGAAGGGTGTCGATCTATGAGTGGCCCACCATGCATCATACTCTCAGGTAGTTCCTGCATTGGCCGCATTGGTCGTCGTTCCCCAATACATAGGTTGCAATACAACTATCTCCTACATAGCCACTTTAAAATTGACCATAGGCCCCCACTGTGGGACCTCTCTCACTTATTTGGAAAACTTTGTTGTGCCCTTTGGAAATCCCTGGTGCTCTCCAAACTATCTGAGGACCCTCTCTAGTAGGTATCTCTCTATAATGTGTTGTGTCAAAATTTTCCATCCAATAAAATATCGTGTATTCCTGCAATAGGGTAGTAGGTGCTAACCATCATCATCCCAACCCATACAATCCCTACAGGGTCTCCATGTAAACCTATCCATCATGTCAATAGTATGCCTCTAGTAACCAACATCCCCTACCTTGATCTGATTCACCACTCCTCCATAAATGTACACATATGGTAGTCCTAGAACCAAGCACCTATCCACAGGTGATTTGAACACTACAATGTGCTCCCAAACCCATACCATCAATAGTGTACCACAACTAATTCTTTGTCTATCTTTGTAAGCTACATCATGTAGCTATAAATATAGCATCGCTAAGAGGTAGGGTTTCCACACATATATAGTCACCTTTGTCATCATGCTCTCCAGCATCTCCCCCCATCCTACTAGAAACCTGTGTCCATGTCTATTAGGGCATACCACTCCCATAATCACTAAGAATGCCATGAAAATAAGCCTATGGTACTTGTCTTCTAGGGTGTCCCACCTGATCTTGTAGTCCTCCATCCCTAGCTCCACCAAAAAGTCAATCTTGAACACCTATTGCATCACCACTAATCCTCATCCAGTATCATAAACCACTCACTCCCCATGAATAGGAAGCCGCAAAATCCTCTAGACACCCTCTAATGTCACTATTACCTCACTAGTCAATAGGTGGAATGAACTCGTCTCTGAGTGCCACTATTTGCCAGTGCTATTAGTATCCCCTATTAGCCCGCACAATGAGCATGAATGTGACATGCTATAGTCTAAGAGTAGATAGTGTATCTCAAACCTCCACAACCAAGTGATCTCGTAATGCAAATGATATTGGTTAACTCTCTCATGTATATATTAGTGCAAGTCTCACCTGCAATCACGTAAAGCACATCATGTTAATCACGACATCTAGCTTAACCTATTTTTAAGCTATTGTATTTTCAATTTTTTTTTGAAAATTGCCTAAATTTTCCTATCAGCCAAATGCATCACATAATCATTCATATGCATCATACTTCACAATAGTGTTATAGTTTCACAATTGCATCATTTTGTCATGCATTTGCGTTGAACTATCACAGTTGCATCATTTCCCCTACAACTACGTCGCACCAACACAGTTGCAATGCAGTTTGTAGTTACAATCAGGTTATACATGTGTCACACCTTTGCAGTGCCAGAAAAAAATTGTGTCACAAATTATGATTGTGATGCATGGAACCACGATTGTGGCGAACACAACGACAATTGTGGTGCAAAAATTGTATTACATTTGTTTTCCCTTCTTTGAGCCCTAAAATCTACCAAAATTTAACAAAATCACAAAGAAAGGTTTAGATACATACAACATCCCTCTATCCCTCCTCAGATCTGCATGATCGTACTTAGTATCCACAGTGTGCAACGACTAGTATAGGTGACATTTTGGTAGCAGCTTCGTAGCAAACCTCAAACCAAAGCTCTTGAACTCCTAAAGAAAAAGTGCATAAATGACCTATTTTTACCCCCTAGGGTATATTTATAACATAATTTGACCTAATAGGGCCCCTACCTGCATAACGAGCCACATCAACTTTTTCCTTTGAACCCAAATATCAAGCCCCTATATCATATTTTGAACCTAGTTTTTCATCGCCAATGCATTTGTGCCTATCCAATTAGCTTATCAATAAACTTGCCAATTTTTTTAGAATTTTTCAAAAATTTGTCAATTTTTGTGAGAGAGCATCATCCTATCCTACGTCTATTGGAGCACACTGGGGCAAGTTTTTAGCTGAATTTTCATGATTATTCTTTGACATAATGCTCACAATTGCATTATATCAAATAGGGGCAAAATGTAGACACTGAAAAATGTCTCGAGCCTACAAGCAACATTTTATCACTAATTTGCCTCCTTCAATACATAATTAAATAATTCTAATTATTTAATTATTGTCTAATGTCATTTTCCTCTATTAATTAAATAATTCTTGATTATTTAATTAATTCACTTTATCTCATTCCTCTTTTGATTAATTTAAATTACGTCACTAATTTATCATTTCTCCCATAATTAAATAAATTTTATAATTTAAGATTTGTTATTTGTGGATTTTGATTATATTTTGAGTTTTTTCATCAACGTTTCAAATCGCACTAAGTAATCCACCCTCAGGATGATAGAGAGCATAAGGAGATGAGAAACGTTGATGAAAAAACTCAAAACACAATCAAAATCTAGAAATAACAAATCTGAAAGGAAGCACTGACTTCAGTTGGATATAATTTGTATCTACAACAAAATCTGGAAAAATACTCTGCACCACTGCAAAGTACATGAAAATAGATTTATGATGATATCTTGTTTACAAAAATCTGATATATTGGCAAAAAGTTATGCTCCGTTGAAAAAATCTCTCCTATTAGGATGTGCAGGCTAACTAGGTGCACAAACAAGCATTGAGGGCTAAAAAAATAAGCCCTTGGTCACTGATATGACCAAGGGAGGGCACTGGCAAAAAAGAAATACGTCCCCAGGGCTAGTAGCAGTGGGGTGGTAAGATGGGTGGCGGTTGAGGGACGCCGCTCATAGAGTGGAGCTCTTAGTTATTAATAGAACTGCAGGAGGTCTTAGAGTTCCAAGTAGATGGCGAGAACCTTAGAAAGTCGGCAATAAACTTTACTAACTCTGACAGACAACAAACAAGCAGTGGCCGACAAGTAGAAGTCATTTCATGTAGGTTATGTTTTTACAGTGTTGTCAACTATATAGGGGTTATATACAACTATTTTTTCTTAACTTAGTGATAGTATTTGGTGTTAAGAATGTAAATGGGTTTGGTTGCAGCTATTTGTTGATTGTAGATGTTGCGTGATTTTAATACCTTTTAAGGTATACCCCTTGAAACACCCTCCAAAGTCTAAGATGAGCTCGAAATACAGGGGAGAAAATCCACTCTCATAGAGTTAGCTTAGAAAATGGAACATGTAGGTCTTTGCCACATGAAAAGTAATACATTCAATAGTTAACCAAAAAAATAAGTAAATAAGTTAGTCCAAGGGAAAAACAAACACCTTACACATATATGATTTTAATTGGATATTTGTATCCACCTTCTACGTTTTGATTATGAAATGAGTTTTGAAGTTCAATGACAAATGTTTTCTCTAGCCATGGGGATAGTAAACGTAGGACAATCAAGTATATAGTCTCCCATGGATTGACAACTAAAAAGCTCATGTGACAAATATGACTTTATTCGCACGTGATCTGTCGACTCGACTTGTTGATATTTTGGACTTATCAATTCAATATGACTTTCTTGGCACGCGATATACGTAAGTCTATATGAAGAGACAATTGAGGTAATCTATAACACTCATTTCTTATCGAATAATTATTATGTGATCCCTTCGGAGTTAAGGCGAATATGACCTGATATAAGCGAGCGTTGAATAAGAGAGCGTTGAATAAGATATTTCAGACTTGAGGGGCGCAATGGAGGTCTATATAACACTCATTTCTTATACAATTTACACAAAGTAGCCAAAGCTAAGAGCAGAGGAACAGTTTGAGTACAGGCAGATTTTTCTTATGGCTTCGTCAGTGTAAGCTTTTATGTTTTTTTCTTGCTTTCTGCTTATTCCATGGCAATGGTGGACTAATTTACGCAGTTTATGGTGTACATCTTTTTTAAGTTGATTTGTATCACGGAATGCTTTTATGTTTTTTCCTTGCTTTTTACTTGTATAGTGATGTTTCTGGATTTATTTTTGTCTGGTTTACATAGTTTATGTTGGTGTATCTGATGATTTGAGTGGGTATGGTATAGGATGAGGAGATTCGAAGGCAAAGTGGCAATAGTGACAGGTGGATCAAATGGTATAGGTGCAGCCACGGTAAGGAAGTTTGTGGGAGAAGGTGCTTATGTGTACATTGCTGACATCGATGAAGAGGCAGGGCTTAAAGTATGCCAAGAGCTCCATGGGAGTTGTTCATTTGTGAAATGTGATGTGGCATTTGAGAGCCATGTGAAAGGGGTTGTAGATCGAGCAATGGAGGAGAAGGGGCGTCTCGACATCATGGTGAACAATGCGGCTATGATGCACGCTCATGGGAATGTCATCGCGAAAGTTCAACTAGACACTTGGGAAAGAATGATGGCAGTGAATTTGACAGGGCCTATGTTAGGCATGAAGCACGCTGCGAGGGTCATGATTCCACGCAACTCTGGTTCCATACTCTTCAGCGGTAGTGTGTTGGCATTTCTTAAGACTGATAACGAGTCTCATGGTTACATGGCTTCCAAGAATGGTCTGTTGGGGTTGCTGAAGAGCGGTGCAGTGGAGTTGGCAAAGACAGGAATACGTGTCAATGCCGTCTCATCCTATGGGATTGTGACAAAGATGATGGAGGAGTGGCTTCATAAGGCATCTAATGGGCAATGTCCTAAGGAGGTCCTTGAGGATGAGTTTGAGAGGCACGCCACCAATGGAAGGAAGCTTACTGTTGATGATGTGGCCAATGCTTTCTTGTTTCTAGCATCTGATGAGGCTTCCTACATCAATGGCCACAACCTTATAGTTGATGGGGGTTATTCTATGCATGCGCGAGATATTGCATCCTTTAAAGAACCACTCGAGGATTAGAGAGTTGTAATGTTGTCTATACATTATATTTTCAGTTGGAGCCTTCTTAAGAACTTATATTTTCTATAAGTTTTATCCAATCGATCAATACTTAACATGCTTCTAGTTCTATCTATTAATGTCCTATTCACCTTCTCTATGATGCATTTTATCTATGGCATATATCAAATTGTTTTCTGCATCACAATATGTGCATGCTTCTATAAGTCATCAAATTCTCTAGAGAAATATTTTGCCTCTATTATCTAACCTTAATACTTTTTATTTTTTGATCTATCTAAATTTCAACAAGAACCTTAAAATCTTTAAACTTGCTAACTTAAATAGATTTATGCCTTAAAAAATAAATCCATATATATGTGAATAGTCATTAAAAAATGAACATAATAATGAGATTTTCTAATTCAAGAAACATCCACATGATCCAACTAGCAATTGCACCTTGATGTGCAATTGGTACGCCGAAGAGGTTTGGAAGGTCAATTAAGATAAATTTTGGTTATTTTTTTAATAAATTTGTGCAAGACATTATAATTTATAGTAATAATTTATTGAGTTAATATTATTATTAATTTATATAATTTATTTTTATATTATTATTAATAACGTTGTCGAATTTCAAAACCCTGTAAACCAGAAGCACAATTCCGTTAGAAAATAGGAAATTAATCAAAGTGAAAAAGAAAATAATAAAACCAATAAATAAGGTTTTGGTCTCACAGGGAAATGGAAGCGGCAGTAAGCTTCTATGGCCGCAGCTGCAGCTATTGCGGGCGCCATCATAGGCACTGCCAAAAGGAAAAATAATTATAACGGTAATTGCGGATTAAAGCTTTCAGAAACAATCGTATCGCCTATGGCAAGAAAATTAGCGCTTTATATTAACCCAGTCGTCCATTATCTCAAGAATTCCGACTCGAAATTACAACTCACTTTAGGCGTTGTATATTTGGCATCACAGGCAGCATTTCGGTTGCCGCCGCCACAGCCATCCTCATCATTGAGCAGAATCTGTAGAAGCTCCACCATGACATGGGCCTGCTCAGATTGTATGTCGGCGGTGCATGAGGCAGAGAAGTCTGTCTGCTTGGAAGAAGAAACAATAGACGAAAGAGCCGAGTCGCAAGTGCAGAAGCTCTCATATGACCACGTCTCACTTTCAAATCTCACGCAGTCATATAAAACCGAGCATCCCGCTGTATAATAATCACTCGGCAAATGACCAGACATTTCTGTGGACGCTTCTTCAGAATTCATGATCACAATCCTTCTCCACAGCTCTCTCCTTCAATATTTTTCCTGCCCACGTGTATTGACTTAAATACTCCCACAATATTTTGGGGGCGTCGAGAGTGTCTTGTATTGACTTAAAAACTCAATACAAGGAGGCTGGAAAGCGCTCTACTCTCTACAAAACAGATGTAGAAATGCTGAGCTATGGGATTGGAAAACCAAGAGAACGTTGTTTGGCTTACTTGTGACCCCGGTGGTTCTATATGGGTGCGAAATTTGGGGCAGCAGCATGTCAGATCAGAAATGGAGGCAAGTGGAAAGAATTCAAAAGCATCTAATTGTTAGCAGCCTTAAACTCAAAACCACGATACCTTATGAGATTTTACTAGCGGAGTCAGGCACCTTTCCCTTGGAGGCTTTCGCGATGATTCGGTTACTATGTTACCTTCAAAAGGTTCAAAACATGGACGACCATCGGTGGCCTAAGCTAATCGTAAAAGAAAAGTTGGATAGAAGAAGGAATACATGGATGAAACAAAACAAAAAATGGATGGAAAAGTGGGGTGTGAATATGCAAGATTGTCCAAGTTCAAATGAAGAAATAAAAAAATATGTGAAACAAAAATTCAAAAAAGCTTTATGGACAAAACAATCAGGGCGAAAAAAAGACTATTATATCAAAGAATTCAATCCTAAGGGGGACCATGATGAAAAGGCATATATAGGAGCAAATATTAAATGGAGAGCAAAGATGTTGATAGCTCAACTCCGAACTAGCTCACATCGTCTTAGATGTGAGACGGGCAGATGGATGGTTCCTA
Organism: Sequoia sempervirens; assembly: GCA_007258455.2. Taxonomy (NCBI): domain Eukaryota; kingdom Viridiplantae; phylum Streptophyta; class Pinopsida; order Cupressales; family Cupressaceae; genus Sequoia; species Sequoia sempervirens. The sequence goes on from VDFB02332119.1 coordinate 17,383, forward strand.
AAGAAGAGTGGGAAGAAAGAATATGTCGTTTTTGCGACATGGGATTAGTGGAGACAGAGTGGCACTTTGTTATGGAGTGCTCAGCATACAAAGATATTCGGGTCACTTATGGGGACATCTTACAAGTGGACAACTTAAATACCTTGTTTGAGGAGGAAAGGTTGGTCAAATCTGCAAATTACATCATCAAAATTCACTGTCGTAGAGCTAATCTCGAGCGAAGATCTCAGGCTGTTTAGGGTCTTCTCTTTTCGGTGGTGGTCTTGTGCTGTTCCTGGGTCCCATAGGCTGCTGTGGCCTCGTGGACGTTATTAAAATATTTCATTTCATTTCATTTCATTTCAAGCAATGAATTTTGTGGCACCCGCTGATGACAACTTCGACGCTACCAGACAAATATACTTACGCATAAAAAAATGACATTAGAAAAATCTCTTTGACGAGGGCTCATGTACATGGTACATAATCAAAGATAATGATGGGAATAGTCATTTGAGTAGTTTTCATGACGCATGTTGATTAATAAAGGATTAAAACAATGAATAGAAATATTGAATATTAATTTGTACTTTATGCAAGAATTCAAAATTGAATATTAATCTGTACTTTATGCAAGAATTCAAAATATCAGTAATTAAAATTTTATGTCGATATCAAGTTGAATATTTTAATGTTTGATTTTATCAATCATGTGTTAAGACTTTGTACATATAGTCAAATATAGATAAGAACATAAGTTTGGAAGTAAACTTTCTCACATTTAGTTTTTTTTAAAAGAGCAAAACACAACTACTTTAACTTGTAACTTGTGATTTATAACATATAAGTGAATTGTACAAAGAAATACATTTAATCAATGTATTTATGAATTAAAAATATATTAATAGAAATATAGATTTTAAAAAAATGATGAATATTCCTAACATGACACTTGTTAATGCAAATGGAAAAACAATTTAATGATGAAATGATAGAAAATGTAAGTGGGAAGAATAGTTTGGTGAGGGGTCTGTGGAAGAGTGATGAAAAGAGAGTGGAAAATTGAAATGACCGGAGAAGCAACAATAAATTGTATGTAGTGTGGGTAATGAGAATGGATGCAGTGCGGGAGACTTTTGGAAAAATATATCAATGGACGAGAATGTTTTAGTGGTCAGCAGATTCATATCAGCTATTCCTCGGTAATTTTAGCTTTTCCTTTTTAAAATAGGATACACCTTTGGCATAAAAAATATCACTATGAATAACCTCTAATAATCCCTTTGCTTTAGTTCTATAAGAATTAAACTTTACTCTATTTTGCAAACACATATAATGCTCACAAAAACAAAATCTACAAAATAACTTAATAAACCATCCTCTATAATTTTATTAAATATAATCTTAATCCCTTTTTCACTAGTGTCGCCCAATGTCGCGTGTCATTGCATACATGAATATGAGTTTTCAATTGCATAGGTTAAGTTATAATAAGTAGATGAACCAAGAATAAACAAAGTCCCACACCAAGATCCCCTAGCTAGCACTAGATTCCTTCTATTCATTCTACAACAACTACTACCAATTTGACATTCATTCTAATATCATTCATTTTAGAAACCAAAACTAAATTTCATGTTAAACCTAAAATGTGCAACACATCTATGAATTGTTTTACTCTCCCACTACTAAACACAAGGTTTACCTTCCCTTTGCTAACTATTCAACAAAAACTATTGTCACTAAAGAATACCTTACCATAACCATATGTACTCTATATTAAGAAAATCACTCCCTATGACGATCCATTTGATTTGAGGCACTTAAATCACTACAAATTTAGTTGAAATGAATAAAGTGTCATTTTCATAATCAGTGGATTTACCATTTTTGAAATCTATAGAATTTTTTTTCTTGTTTCTACATAGTCAAAATCTATTTAATTAATGCTAGAAAAATGATCAAATTGATTAATTAATCAATGTTGTTTACTTAATTAAAATTGAATGTAGATCTATGAGATAGTCTTGTTGTGATAACATTAGTAATGCAACAATGTATTTTAGGTGTCTACAATTTTGTCCCTCTTTGATATGACATTATCTAAATTTGTTTCAAAGAAAAACAATCTACATTTTTTTCATATGACTTACCCTAGCCATTGGGAAGAGAATCAGTTAATAGATATGAGGTAGGGATGACTCCTTAAGAGGGAAAATAGTATTAGGGGACTCATATGGGCTCTCGATAGGAGAAATAGGAATAAGGGGTGAAAAATCAAGGTGGGAGAGAAACATTAGAGTGAAAAGAAGAAAAAAAAATGGAGGAAAAACCTATAAATAGGATATGGAGAGAAATATTGATTTTGACTTTGGTGGAGTGAAAAATGGAAGCTCTATAATTTGGAGGAAGAAGTTGAGTAGAATGGACATTGTGCCAATTAATAAGTATCAAAGAAAGTTGGTTTGAGAGTATCAATGACAACTAGTGGGCCAACCTCAAGTGAACTTATCATATATGCGTTTAATGTGGCAATTTTTTTTATCATTTATGACTTTTTTTTGAGAAATTTGTGCATACAAGTGCATTTTGTATTGGAACACACACAAATAGCATAGGTGCATGCTTGCATAGGACATGTGAATTGGATGTGAATTTGGCATAGGCACATGCTTGCATAAAATATGTGTCAATTTGGCATAGAAGCATGCTTGCATAGCACATCCACTAATGTGGCATAGGCACACTAGGGTGTGGCACATTCTAATTTGGCACAAGAAGACTAATGGGTATTACATCCACCTCATTGTGTGGTTCATGCATAATAGGTTGTGGTACAAGTACACTAACATGTCATGTAACACACCATGGTTGTTGCATGCACACAAGTTTTGAGTGAGTAGATAGTGAGGAAAATTTAGCTTGTTGGGGAATGTTTAAGTTAGGGTTTAAGGGGAAAATGAGCTAGGGTTGGGGAAAATGAGGGTGAACACATATTTTTTGGATATGGAAACATGTGGTAGGGTAGTAAAATGGAGTGGGTTAGATGGGAAAAAACTGGTTGGATTGGAAAACAGATTAGGGAAATAATAAAATGGGTTAGAAAAATAGAAAAATGAGTTATTCAAATGAGAAAATGGGATAGGGAATTCATAAAATAGATGAGGTTAGATGGCAAAAGAAGTTAATGAAATGAGAAAATGGCTAGATGGGGTGGGGAAAGGGGATTAAAAATGGAGAAACAAATGGGTTGGATGGAAAAAGGGATGGGCTAATAAAATAAGACTATGACATATTCAAGAGTACTACATCTAAAGCAACCAACATCTGAGTGGAAACTTGTCGTTATTTGAGAGTTACATGTTAGCCTCTTGCCATTACCATCTATTAAATGTATGATATAATATAATGTCACAATACCAAGATATTCATAAACAAGAAGGCGATGACCATGTTTTGTGCATTAACCCATAAGCTCTGTGATAATCTTTAGGAATGCTTGGTTTTGTGTAGCCATTTCTAGTTATAGGCTATCACACCATTGATAAATACTTGGTTAGCAAGTTTTGCTAATGTCTACTAAATAAAAATGACCAAATTGTATCTATATGTGATGCTATGAGTGAGTGTCTCCCCATTGTTGAGGAAAAGATGTAATTATTGAATGGTCTTGAAAGGTGAATTTCATACATGTGGTTGTTAAAGCCAAGATAGGTGTGATTTCATTTTAATAAATTGTTTTGTTTTGTTGTTGCAGACACCAAACTGAAGGATGGATTTAAATCATGAGTGTCTCTAGTGAAATCTTTAGTATGTTCCTCTTCTCCATCGGTCCAATCATATACATATGGTTCAATGCAATTTATTCCAAGCTTGTTCTAGTTTAGGTACTACCTTTCCATAACGTTTATAAGTGTAACTTTTTCACCATTTCTCAAAATATACTTTATTAATTTGAAACACCATTCCTTTCATCAACTCACAAACCACTAGATCAACACACATTCATTTCAACCATAGCGGGATTCTCACTTCTAAAAGCATCACTGGCCTAAGTGCAATTGTATCAAGGACTTCATACATTTCAACATTGCCATAGAAGTTATTATATATTATCCTTATTTTCTTTAAAATTTTCATACAACAATAGGTCTCCATTATTTTTTCTAGTCTAATAAGCTTTGAGAGATGGTCTGAGTCCTTGTGAATCCATATAACAAATGTCCCCTCTTCCTCTTACAGTGGTCTCCATGTATTTGGTAGGTACTTCCCTTCCAATAGTCACATTATTGAAACCTTGATTCCACATAGGTTTGTACAATAGAAATTGATTTATTTTAATTTCTATTGTGAGTGTAAAACCACCTTCAAGTTCTATCACATTCCTCCATTATTCAAACTATATGACTCAAAACGAAAGTGGACTGCCAAAATATTTTTTTTATAGAATGTACAAGAAATCATCACATTCACGAATGGACACAATAAGGCATGAATTATGTACATATTTTCTTGTATCTCTCTCTCTCTCTTTATATATATATATATATGTATGTATGTATTTATATATGCCCATAGAACAAAAAAAGTTAACCACACACAATATCTTCATCATCTTCTAAGTCGGCTAGACACGCTTTGAATTTAGATCACCACAAGGCATGTCGACATAAAGAACAACCTTAATATATTTAATAAGAATTTGCACGCTAACACTGGACCCAAAAGATAGGTCACACATAAAGATCTTCTTACCATGTTACCAAGGGGCACATGAATACGCCAAACATAAGATAGGCTCATTACATAACATAACTATCAAAAGATAGAAAACTTTGAATTATATGAAATATATTCCAGAGCCAAAGAGAATGCCACAATGAAGAAAAAATCTTGATTATCATGAATTTCAGTGTCAACCAGAGAACCACAATTTGACATACAAAAACTTGCAACATGCTGCATGAAGTTCTAGATAGAAAGGTTACTCGGAGTAAGCTTTGAGCACAACAACCAGCATCAAAAGATTAGACTTTATTATACTCCATTAACTAAATTCAATAGATGTCCCAAAAAGAAGTACTTCCATATCTGGATCAAGGATAATATCCACACTGTGTGACATTATAGCATATGATAGGATAGATTAAGTATGTTTATCATCTAGAGCAAAAACTTCCAGATATAACGTTTTGACATCAATGAAAAGAATGCTAAAACATCTTCAACAAATTCTCAACAATCTCCTCCTTTGCCATTGATGGAAAAACAACAAAAACACAAAAACAAAAAACTCAAAACTCCAACTTCAAAATTGCAACTCCAAAAACTCCAAGTACTCCCCCTTTGTCTAGCAATTCAATACCTCTTTTTTTTTTGTTCTCTCTTCATAATTTTTCTCCCCCTTTTTGCCATCAAAGGAAAAGGGCCAAAATTAGAACATTTAGGAACTCAAGTAAAAATAACACTTTTCACATGAAATATTTTCTTGTACCTTTCTCTCACAACTGGAAAAATCCTCTTCCAAGAATGCACCACAAAATCTAATGTGGCACTCATACTATCCAACATGGTCAACAATATAAATGAGGATGACCAATCTAGAGATAGGCACTATCATTCACAATCGTCTACATCTGAAAGTATCCTAGAGAGATGATCCAACCAGACCTCAACAATTTCCTTAACCAACCAAAAAGTTCTAACCAAGTCTTCCCTTTGTCTTTGAACAAACAATAACTCTGCTTGCAACTCACCAACTCTTATTCTCTATATTTCATCTTTGTCTTTGAATAAATCAAAACTCTTTCCAATATTATTCATAAAAAAATTAATAGCTTCAAATTTTCTTCTAAAATTATCAACAACAACAGGCCACTGGAGACAATACTTGTAGATGTCAGACATCTCCTTAATGCATTATTTTATCTCACCAATGTGTTTGGATAAATTTTTTTTAGCTTTGACACATCTTCTCTCAAACATAGCTTCAAACTTATCTCCTTCAGGTCCTTCCAACAACATCCTTTCTTCAACAACTTCTACTAGATTATCTAGTAATAAGTTAGAAACATCTAAAATAGTAATACCCTTTTTGAGTAGATAATCAACCAAAGCATTATCAATTTTAAGCCTTCTCATTGGAGATTTGGCACACCACATTTCACCAACCTTCTTTATATCACCTTCATCTAGCAGTGACCGAATATCATCTAGATCGACAGAATCAGATCCATTCATGTAGACTCTTCTTCATTCTCCTTTTCTTTTGAGATAGTGACGACATCTTTTTTGTTAACTTTCCTTTTTTTGGGTTCTAGAGGGGAACCACCAATAACAACTTCCAACTCCTTACCGAAGGAGGAATCCTCCTCAAATGATTGGACACTATCACACCAGAGCACAGATTCATCTACAAGGATGAGAAATAGACTTTGCATGCACTTGCTTTACCTTCCATACATTCTAGATACCTATAGACTTGTTTTCTGATAGGGATTTCAGACTTCCATTTAACATTCTCCTTTGTTAGTAGTGAACTCAAAAATTAAAATACCAAACATATGAGCTGAGATCCAAATTGGAAGGGATAACTCTCAACCAAAGACATTCTTACTGCATGATCGACAATGGTATTTATCAGTAGAGCCTAGGAATCTTTGTCAATACCAGTAAGTTGCTCTAAATCTCTGTATTTTACCGTTTTCCTCCTAGGGAGGTCACCAACATTGCACAAACCAGTAATAGCTTCAATGAATTCCTTCATGATTAGATAGGGTTTATCCAAAATAATGCTGCCATCCTTGAATTGACTCAACATGAACATGATAGATTATGTGTTTGCAAACCAAGGAAATTTTCCCCATAAATCAATACCTAGAGTATTTACATTCTATAGTTCATCCATCTTCAATCCAAGTTCCATTTCCATCATCTTTTGATGATCAAACTCATCCAACTCAACTCCCTTCAGCCTTAAAAAAATACAACCACTCGATCATTTGTTAGCAAATTCCATCATCGCACTTATCCTCTTCAAACTCTTTATTGCTCAATGAAAATTTTTCTTCTTCTCTTTTGCAAATTGTGGGAAATGATTTTGAAAACTCCCACCTTTTATTCTTAATTACTCATAATGATCTCACCACTAGAGATGCACATTGATGATTCTAGCAATTGTACTTCACTTTTCAATCTACTGGATTAAGCTTCATCATTTATCATCAACCAGTTTGAACTTAATCATGTTAAAAATCACTTCAATATTACTTTGGAGAGGGTGAACCGACATGATATGCAATGCAAAACTCCCCTTAAGCCAATGCAGACTGGCTCAGATACCGGTAGGGAATGTACCAGGATCTGGTACCATAGAAGGGTCTTCCACACTTGTTTCCTTCTTCCTACAAACTGTGGTCATCTTCTTCTTAGATTCATTTGATTCTACAACCTTCTTTTTGTTGTTGGGCTTTTTTGAAGCAACATATCTGCATGTGTTTTCATAATGTCTAGGTTGACTACACTTGTAGCATCTTTGTCCTGACTTGACTGAGTGAACCTTAGAACTACAATGATTACCCTTGTGACCATAACCATGACATAAATAGAAATTACCATGAAAGAGGTTATTCATTCCATTCCTTCTAGCCAGATTAGATAACTGACTTCTGCAATGAATTTTTTGTGACCAAACTTGTGACAATTAAAGCAGAGAGTATTTGATTCCATCTTGTGAACTATATTCTACAACCTTATGTCCAAACCTTTTGCATAGAAAACAATGATCATTCAATGATAAGTACCTTTCAACATTTGGTTTCTCGATTAGAGGTCTTTTAAGTGTTCTAGAGTTCTATACCTTGCTTGTTACACCAAATCTCGCTTCAGCTTCAACTACTTTGTTTTCACCCTTAGTGTCCTAATTTGAGTTTTCATCAGAGAAACCAAGTCGTCCTTTATCCTTGTGACATTTCTGTAGGGACAAAATTTGATCCATAATCATGCTACTTTCACATGTACTCTTGCTTCAATTTTCAGCCTTCTTAATTCTCGATTTAACTTCTCATTTTCTTCTAATTCCTATTTAATGGTATCCTTATGATTTTCTTCAATCTTCTTCTATTCTTCCATTTTCTATTTGATAGTACCTTTGAGATTTTCTTGAGTCTTCTTACATTCATCCAATTGCTACTTTAAATTCACAATACTTTCTTTTGACTCTTTTAATTCTTGGCTAACCTCTTTGTTTCTTTCTTTGAACTTTTGGGTTTGCTCCCTTAGCTTTACAATACAAGCGTTTTCCTCCTTGAGATTTTCTTTCAATTCTTCATTTTCAAATTTCATGCTTTCCATGTCATCTAACATTATATTCAGTTCCTCCTCAAAGTGATAAGCTCCTACCATTTGTTCAAACTTCCAAGGTCTCCCTTAAGCTGTTAAGCTTTATCTCCAAGGGACCAAGCTCTTATACCAATTGTTGAACAGTATGGATAACTAAGAGGGGGGGGGTGAATTAGTTATCCTCAAACAATTTTCTTCACTTTAATTAATCTGGAGCAGATTTATACCAATCAAAAATTAATCAAATAGATATGAACATGAATGCACACAAAAACAAAGCACAATGAACACCATAATTTGCGTGGAAACCTAGGAAGGGAAAACCATGAAGAATGCTAATTCTCAATTATTAAACATTAGTTAAGGTGACACCAGTTAAGGTGATTTTTACAAAGGCTCATTTCCAAGTTGCTCATTGTAGGGTGGCTCACTAACGGTTGGGCTCATTGCCCAAATATAAAACAACAAATTACAAAATAGTCTCATTAAAAAAAGTGAATTGATGAAGTTGCATCTACATATGGATGTGATCAATTATGACCTTAAGAGCACAATTTCTATTTATAGCAGATCTAGTTAAGAATCTTCTGCACTGTAACATCCTTCCATAATCTTCGCACAACCTGTTGTCAAAGTAGATTAATTGTTCCTTCACACTCTTTTATCTATTTGCACACTTGCACTCTCTTATCTGCTTGCACACATTGAATACTTCTTCCATGCTTCTATGTCTTTAATCAAAACGATGTTCTCTCTCTATATATATGTATGCATGTTGAACAAAATAAGTCGGCCACACACAATATCTTCATAGTCTTCTAAGTTAGCCAAACACCATTTGAATTTAGATCACCACAAGGAATGTCAGCATGAAGAACTACCTTAAGATATTCAATAAGACCTTGCACGCTAACACCAGACACAAAAGATAGGTCACACATAAGGATCTTCTTACCATGTCACCAAGGGACCCATGAATAGGTAAAACATAAGATAGGTTCATTACATAACATAACTATCAGAAGATAGAAAACTTTGAATTATATGAAATATATTTCAGAGCTGATGAGAATGCCACAACCAAGACCAAATCTTGATTATCGTCAATTTCAGTGTCACCCGAAGAACCACAATTTGACATACAAAATCTTGCAACATGATACAAGAAGTTCCAAAAACTAAGGTTACCCAGAGTAAGTTTTGATCACAACATCCATTATCAAAAGATTAGACTTTATTATACTACATTAACTGAATTCAATAGATGTTCCAAAAAGAGGTACTACCATATCCAGATCAAGGATAATATCCACACTGTGTGATATCGTAGCATATGATAGGATAGATTAAGTTTGTTCATCATCCAAACCACAACCTTCTAGATCCAAGGTTTTGACATCAATGGCAACAATGTTAAAACATCTTCAAAAACTTCTCAACACAAGCCACATGATTGTAGTTAAAGAAAAGCAAGAAAAGACGAGAATCATAAAGAAGGAATGGAGAAAGAAAGAGGAGAAAAAGAAAATAGAAGATATTTTTGAAGGAAAGGTAACAAAGGAAATGAAGGTGGGAAGAGATTAATTCCTTATTTTATTTGCTAATATTATTTTGGATGCAAATGAAGAAAGGGATACAGTGGAGTTTCATACATATGGCATTGAAAAGGAAGGAATTCTCATGCAAGAGGATATAATAAAGAAGAGAAGAATGAATTTGTAGCTAAGAAAGAGGTATTTTTTAAAGATATTGATGTTGATTTGTGTGAAGAAAGGATAAAGGAATATAAATTGAAGTAAGTGATTGTGAAGTTGGGGCAGCAATCTCTCCTTGGAAAGACATAAATATGTTGAATAAAATGGCACATTAGAGTGCAATGGAGGAGGTAGAAGAAGAGAGTAACAAGATTGTAGTATATAGTCGAGAAGAAAAAGTTGGGACAATAGAAAAAAGGTAGGAAAGCACACTGGTAAAAGGTTATTTTTGTGATATTTGTGAATATGAGTTTGATGTTATGTAACTTGCAAAGGAATTTAATGAAATTGTGTATATAAAAATGAGTGTAAGGAATAGTATTGTCATAAAAGAAGAAGGTGAAGTTGTAGAGATAGGGAATAGTCAAGTTGTAACAAAGTTTGTTCTTCACTAGGATGTGGAGACGATTCAACAATTGGGGCAGCAATGTGAAGAAGAATGCATAAAATGTGTCTTAAGTGAAAGAGGTCAAGGAGGAACAAAAAATGAAGAAGAAGATGAATTATTATTAATGTAGATTGCAATAGTTGAAAATGAGTGGCTTGCATTTACAATGAGTGAAGCAAAAAATTTGGCATTGAAAGATGAGGTAAAATTTGCATCTTGTGAATTTTTTGATGAATTTAATTTGTATGTAAGTGATATGGTTAAAATTGAAGGCTATGAGGATATTGAAAAGGATGTTGCAGCAAGAAAGGAGGAAAAAAAAAAAAGAGGAAGAAGAAAGTGAAGAACAAATAGGTGAAGGAAATGTGTAAAGTGAATTTATTAACTTCTATGATTTTGTTAGTGTTGATTAACAGAAGTGGGAAAATGAAACTTGGTGTAGTTGGATGAATTACATGAGAGGAAGAAAGAGGGGAAAGATGAAGGAAGGGAGAGACAAGAATTTTCACAATAAGGAGAAGAAGAAAAATCAAGTCAATAAGGAAGAGAGGTGGATGATGAACAAACACAGGATCTTCAAATGTTCAGGATTTCCCACTCATGGAACATTTCTCTTACCTGAGTTGTTTGATGCAGTAGCACCCAGGTGCAAAGGCAATTCTACACACCAAAAAAAATATTTATTTTATTCTCCTTTGATTTTTGGCTTTGGTTGTGGTCTTTTAGGCATGATTTATTTTTAAATTATTTTCTCCTTACACTCCTTCAATATCAAATTTTTCTACAAGGTTGAACAATTAAATTGAATTTGGGATTTTTTTTGTGCTTAAAATTGATTTTATTCAAAATTTAAATTTTAGCACTAAATCCCATGATTAGACATGAATTTTCCAATTTAGGCTCCTTTGTAACTCTCGTGAGTTTGAAAATTGTTTTTCATCAATGTTGGAATCTTTGGGGTGTAAGTGCTTCAAGTAATAGAGGTGCATGAATGAGATAATGGATGTTAATTAAGGAAAATATCAAGAAATTATCATGAACGAACAATTAAGGGTTTGAATGTGTGAATCCCATGCCCAAAATGGAGGAGGCAGAGGTTTGAATGGCATTTTTGGGAGAGGAAGATTGTCCAAATCATAACTGTGAGACCCAATCTCAGTAAATTAGGCATAACTTTCTCATATCAAAACAAAATAGAAAAATTCAAAATGTTTCGGAAAGCTAAGAAGTAGACATATAAAATCCAAAAACCATTTTAGAAAATTCTTTCAAATGAGGGAACAATGAAAGGAAAAAAGTGACGGGTTTTAGAAAATATAAGATAGAAAAAGAGAGAAAAAGCAAGTAGAAGTGTGAAGGAGAGCATATGGGCACCCCATTCTCCATGCTCAAATGTTGGAGAGGTGATGTTGGTGATGTTTTGATAATGTTTGTAGCTGATTTATGAGTTTTGTAAATAATATTTGTAAAGGTTGAAGGCATTCTTTCCTGTAGATTATTTCAAGGAGGATTTCATTTTTTCAATGTGTTGTTGAAATTAAAGATTTAAAAATATTTTTCATTGTATTTTATTTATGAGAATGCATTTTATGTTATGGCTGCTTGGGTGGGTTGTTTGACAAAACACCTCATTCTTGAATGGATCATAAAGAATTCAAGCTTCCATAGGCAATGATTGTAAAAGAAAAAAAAATGCATCATAAAATAAATAGGTTAAACATTTTTAACACATTTTAAGGAAAAGGGTTTCCAGTCAAGAATACGAGCATTCAAGAGTTCAAGGGTTTGGAAACACTGCTGGAAGAATTTATTTTTGGATAAACACCATATAAAGAGTTAGAGACTTTAGAAAACATAACACAACCAAGATGAAATATTTATATCTTTTTCGTAGCTTCCAGGAGGAAGCCTAAGACTAGAGAGGGAGAATGTAAGGCAACTAACATTAGTCTAACTTTGGTTTGATTTTGCATTCATATAGTTGGTATGCAAGTGTAGACATTTATTTTCTTATAAATGATGCAATATGTTCATTTAATAAAATAATTTGATCATATAGTGTTTTGGTTAAATGTTTAATTTCCACAAGAATAAATGTCTTTAATTGTTATGATAGATCCTATAATTATTTGATGTTAGAAAACATTGATGTTTATATTTAATTTTTTTATTATAATTACCAAAGTTTACTAATGCTTCAGTTGAGATGTTGCAAGAGGGCAGCATAGGTTCCTTAATAATTGGAGACAAACTCCAAATGCTAAATATTTAATTATTGGTCTTTAATTTTGTAAAGGGGTTTAATGTTAAGAGTACTTTGATTTATCTATTTTCTTTATTTGTGGAGGAAGTATGTTTTATTTGAGTAATCTTTTCATTTGAGGGAAGTTGAAGAGCAGGGAGGAAATCTATTTTAGAGAGTGATTTGGGTATGGTTTTTACTATATTCTTTCTCAATTTTTTTGGGAGTCCAATTTTTTGTGAAGATTGTTACTTCTTTGGGTGATTGGTTGAAAGATATTGGGGGTTGAAGGACAATAACATAGAGAAGGAATTTGAATTCTTTTATTGGGATTTTGTGTTGATCCTAACATGGATAGCCAAAGTAAGTTTTGTACTTTGACTTGGAAATTTTGATGTGTTTATTGAATGCTAGATGGATTATGTTGCAAAAATTTGTGTTATTTTATGTTTTTTGTAGAAACTTGTTTGTGTGATGGGGGTTTTGCATGTGTATAATGAGTGGATGTCACTTGAGGGTTGAAAGCCTCCTTTGTGTGGGGTTGAGAAGGGTGTGAAGCCTCTCTTGGGGATTCAAAACAAAAACAAATTATGTGTATATATGTGGTGATGGAAATGGGTGTTGGGTGAAATATGGATTGGCTAGAGGTGGAGGAATGTTGAATGGGAGATTTGGGTGTTGGATGAAAAATGGAATGGTTGGTTGTGAAGGTGATGTGAATTGGATGTGAATTTTGCATAGGCACATACTTGCATAAAATATGTGCCAATTTGGAATAGAAGCATGCTCACATAGCACATGCACTAATGTGGCATAGGCACACTAGGGTTTGGCACATGCATAATTTGGAACAAGAAGGCTAATGGGTATTACATCCACCTCATTGTATGTCACATACAAATAGGTTGTGCAACAAGCATAATTGGGTGTGAAGCATGTGCACTGCATGGTTCATACATAATAGGTTGTGGTACAAGTGCACCAACTTGTCATGTAACACACCATGGGTGGTGCATGCACACAAGTATTGAGTGAGTAGGTAGCAAGGAAAATTTAGTTTGTTGGGGAATTTTTAGGTTAGGGTTTAAGGAGAAAATGAGCTAGGGTTGGGGAAAATGAGGGTGAACACATATTTTTTGGATATGGAGACATGTGGTAGGGTAGTAAAATGGAGTGGGTTAGATGGGAAGAAACTAGTTGGATTGAAAAATGGGTTAGGGAAATGAGAAAATGGGTTAGGGAAATAGGAAAATGAGTTATTCAAATGAGAAAATGGGATAGGGAATTCAAAAAATAGATGGGTTTAGATAGGAAAATAAGTTAATGAAATGAGAAAATGGCTAGATGGGGTGGGGAAAGGGGATTAAAAATGGAGAAATAAATGGGTTGGATGGGAAAAGGGATGGACTAATGAAATAAGAGAATGGATAGGTTGGGTATAAAATTCCCAGGGGGAAATGATAAAATAAATTGGTTTAGGTATGAAAAAATTTAAAGAAATGAGAAAACAGTTGAGTGGGATGGGAAAAAAGGAGAGGAAAAGATTAAAAAAAAAAAGTAGATAGAAAAATGGGTTAAGGAAATGTGAAAATGGATGGGCTTAGGTTTTGGAAAGAGGTTGACTGGTTGTATTTCTGTGTGTAGATATTTCTCATGGTGGTGGATCGAGGGAGATAGCCCACAATGTTGAGGTTGATGGGATATTTTTTCCCTTCAACTAGATAATCCCTTCCTCCATGTCTTGCACATCATCTAGACATAACTCCTTACATTCATCAATACTACCTTCAAAATAAGAATGGGTGAACATCTTTGCACTCTCTCTAGGAATTCTTGAATCTATTTATCATATTCAAAAAATTGCAAATGGTTGACATTGTCTAGTACACTAGGTCAATAAATCATTTCAATCATATACAAATCTTTCTTTAAATCCATATAAGGTAAGAATAAAGAAGTAGATACAACCAATGAATCAACTTTAGAGTTTAGGTCGCTATGTAGTGCTTCAATTGAGAATGCATCAAAATGCTCAATACAATCCCACAGTTTATTCTGGTAATGCTTTAACCTTTCATTAGATTAACTATGAAAATCTTACACACCTGGTTGAATATTAAATCAACATCTCCCAATACCCATCGCATTTTGATTCCTTTTTCTTTTGCTACCAGAAGTCCCAATAATAGAGCTTCATACTTTGCAGTGTTATTGGTGTTACCAAATTCTGATTTATATGAGAAAGGGAAAGTTTCACCAGTAGGTGAAATCAAGAAAACACTTGCACCTAATCCTAAAATGGAACAACTCCCATCAAATTCTACAATCCAAAGTTCAAAGGAAATATCCAGACCAATAAGTTCAATATCTTTGCTTGGTTCTAAAATGAGCATATAGTTCCCAAATTCTAATTCTTCAATCCAAATATGTGACCCAAGATCCTATTACTTCAATACTATAAATTTGGCTTTTGGATATGGTTTTAGGTGTACCTTCTTTTTCCTATGGGAATTCAGGCATGAGACTAGTCCATCTAAATTTCACCTCCTAAGTCCTTGCAAAAGCTTCTACTCAAAAGCATGAAATAACTAGTAAGGATATTTGCTACAAGGATGGTCAATTTAAGCCTTTGTCCACAATAAGCTGCAAGAGAAACTTGGGAATATTTAATTTTTCCAAGAAAATGCACATGTTTGGACTCCATAGAATAAAATTTTCCAAAAGTTTTAGTCAAGTACAATCCCAAAGCCTGAGCCACTTTTGTAGGCATAAAATTATCTAAAGCACCTGATTCAATAATACAATTACTTAACCTATATCCATTAAAAAATAGAGACACATAGAAAGGATTAGGTTTTTCCCCTAAATTATTTGATATGATATTTTTTTTTTGTGGATAAACTAGATGAGGGCTCCTTAGCATTAATCATTTGGTCATCCAAGACAAAATGAGTTTCAGAACTCTCATATTTCACATACTTTACTAATCTATCTAATTCCTTGTGATTCATTTTTAGGTACTCTACTTGTGAAATTTTTATTTTGGAGTTATTACAAAAATCCACTATATCTAAAGAATTAGAATTGTCAACTAATGATGAATCAAGAATTTTATGAATATTTTCTAAAAATTTAGCTTTCTTGAGAAGAGGAACCATTCTTAGATGAAGCACTAGATTTGGTCAAAAAGAAAATAGTGGAATTTCATGTACCTTTATGATTTTAATTTTGTTGACCAAAAGTAAATATTGCATAGGAAGAATCATCTAAATTAGTATAAATATTTCCCCCCTCTCAAAATCATATTCATATTCAAGAACTCCAATTTTAGATTCACCACATTGGCTAGAAACACTCTCTTCATCAATGATTTCCTCAATAACTTCCTTGTAGTCATTTGCATGAATTTATTCATCTCCGAACAATCTACTCCATCATGACCAATGGTTAAATGAAAATCACATGTATATTATTTTTATTCCCACCCAGAGGTGCTTATATATCAAGTCTGTGTTGAGTGGGCAGAAGAGGAAGAGTTTAATTATTTGATTGTTTGTTTCCTTTTCTAGATATATCTTGATATGGTTTGGAACTTTTGGGAATTTGTCTCTTCAGAGAAATTATGCCATTAGCTAATCGTTGAGTCATAGGATTTGATGAGGTAGAAGCTTGAGACATAAATGCAATTCTCTTTTCCATTTTCTTGTTGTAATCAAATCATCTTCTAATTAAATTGCTAGAGTTTGTGATGCATCCAAATCAGCTACCAGTGCTCTTCTCAGATGAAATATAATATCAGATGATTGTGCATTTATGAAAAAACATTTTTCATTCTCAGGCATGGCTCTTTTAATATTATCAATTTTATTCACCAATTTCTTGATCTTAGCAACAAACTCTACCATAGTTTCATGAAAGTCTTTCTAAAGTTGAGTCAATTATGGAAGTAGTGAGTGGTCATCTTCCACAATTCTAAATCTATTCTCAAATTGAGTTCTCATTGCTTCCCACAAATGAACAGAAGCATTAGGAAGGTGTTACAACCACACAAAAGTAGTGTTAGTGAGTGAATCCACAAATAACCTAACTCTGATATGTCTTCATGTTGTACACCCAATACCCCACTTGCAAAAAAGAAAGCATTAATGTGTTCATCAATTGAAACTTTACCATCTACTTTGAACTTAGGAATTATTTTTCTTGGAACCATTAGGTAATTCATCTAGGTAGTTGCCAAAGGCCAAAGGTCCTATAGCTGCCCCCAAGGAACCGTATATCACCTAAAACTACTAGAACTTTGAGGAAAAGGGATAAGAAAATTCTTGAGAGGAAAATACCATGACTAAAGGGGTGATGCACAAAAAAATTGTAATTTTTGTTGTTTCTACTCACAATCAACACTTAAAAGACCTTTGTTTTCACAAGCTCAATTTACACATGCAATACATTAGTAATTTATATGAAGCTTTGAATTTAAGGCTTGTTTGAAGGAAAAATAGATTTTTTATCACAACTACAGTCCACTGAAATTACTTAAAACAACATATAACCTGCAATGCATGAAACCCTTATTCCAACATTTTCAACAATGAGATATAAAGCAAGATTCAAAAAATGAAATCACAATTAAACATCAGATCGCCAATTGCAAACAAAAACAAAAATATTGAAGAAGGAATACTATTGTCATTATTAATTTTGAAAGGATTTTGTTGTTACATAAAATCTCTTGAAAAAGAGTTACAAGGAAAGTTATGTTGTTGCAAAAGAAGCAACAACTAAAGAATGAATGACCTATGAGAAGAATTTATAAACTGCAATCTTCAAATAAAAAATTTCCATGAAGAGAGGGCTATAAAATGCTTGTAATCTTCTCCAAAACCTTGAAGTCAGCTTCATGATTAAAGGAAATGATTGATTTCCAAATCATTTTACCTTCCCTTGTTGTAGAAAACAACTAATTTATTTTCAATTTGATCCTTGAAATCTTCCCTTTTCAAAATTAGTGCTAAAACTCCTATAAATCAGAAACCTTGAGCAGTGTCTCCAATCTTAGAAATTTTTCCTTGGAAAGACAATCTGACTCTTACATCAAACATCAACAAATTTCCCTCAAAAAAAGCAATTGCAAACTTGAAAATCACCTCAAATTTTCAACTTTGTAATCTAACTACTGATGTACAATGTGAAGAAAAACTCAAATCTTTTTGAGGATAAAACAATTGGTGTGAAGAGGTATCACATCTTGAATATGAACTAGTTGAATAATATCTTATTACTTTCCTTGAGTGTTTTATCCTCAATCCTTTGCTTCCACAACCACTCTTGACCCTATAAAGAAAACACCTCAATATCTCTCTTTGTTAATAGACTACTCAAGTAGAAATTTTTTGATTTCACCATGATATGGATTTCATCAATAAGAATCTCCCATGCTTGACATGACACCCACTGGCTTTCGAGATTGTTAACCTTCTTCACTGGCTCAAAATTATCCATGCATCCATAGACCGATGCATCTTATATTGTTGCCACAAGGATATAATAGATTGTGACCTTAACATTGCACAATGATTTCTTTCCTACTAAGAAAAGGTTGCTCCCTGATTGGTGTTTGTATTGATCTTTGAGTGATTGGTGACTAAGATCATGATGCAAGAGATTAATCAAACTTGAAAAGGTGACTTCCTCCACAAACTCACATTGAAAAGGTGACTTTCTCCACAAACTCACATACTCTAACCATTAAAGATTGAGACCACTATCTCTGTTGCTTGATTTGGAAATTCGTTCTCTTGATTTCATTTTACTTTTCGAACACTATTTTTCATTGAGCTTTCCAATGTTAGATATCTCTAAGATGATATCAGTTGTTACAATACGTTCATGACATTTTAGTGACAGTGACTATCTTTCTTGTTATTCACCTTGTACCATATTCGTAGCATCACCATGACTGTAACTACATTGTAGCAACTCTAAGACCATAAGCTATTGCAACCCTATGATAACAATGGACTGTGACTGAGATATTGTGCTATGCATGATATTTGATTATCATTTTACTGTTCTTTCGATAGGGAATACATCATTTCACTATTAAACATTGCCATTACTACCTTCAACTCAAAGCTCATTGTTGGACTTAACACCATTGTCTTAAATTTTATGAATCTTGAAACACTTCCCATACCTATACACTTAAAACATTGAAGCTATGTCTCATACTCTTTTTTTGTGGCATGACTGTCTTTCATGCATTTGAAGGCCTGGAATCTAGTTCACATGATGCTCAAATTTCTTGGACAATCACACTCATTTTCTTGTCACTATAAAATTTATGTTTATAACCTTGACATGAATGCCCTTTCACTTTAATGAAATGATCTACACTTTTCAACTTACTCATCACTATGATTGCATTTAGTTTTTTCCTTTATGAAATTGCTCCTTCACTTAATTCACCATGTTTTCGTAACATTTCATAGCTCCCTAAGGTCTCATGCATTCATGATGCTTGTCTTAATGAATAACCTTCCATCAAATCCACTAGTATATTCTCTTGTGAGGTTTCCATTCTTTCTAATATAATCCATAACAAGAGTCATAATGAATATTGTCATAAGCACAACAACAATTGCAACAAAACCTTACACTACCAATAATAGTCTTTTCCTAGAATTTCCTAGAGACCCTAGCCATTTGACTGTCACAAACCCCAGAAAAATACCTACACTATCTTCATTAACTTTTCAAATATCATAATCTTGAAAGAATTTCAAAGAGATAAACCCTTCATTGATAAGGGTTTCATAACTGTCATAGTGCAATGATTGGCATTAATGCCTTAGCTGATAAAAAGCCCCCAGAAGTAGCTTTTATAGAATAGTGTGAATTCTCTTTTACGTATTCCTCACAATCTACTCAACATGCTCTTGGGACTATCATTCTTCTTTCCATAGATTGTATTTGCAAATGTCACTTTCTTTCAACAAATTGCTGCCCCATAAAAATGATGAGCGAAATTTCCTTGAAGATTGAGACCTACCCTCTTTATTGCATGAGGATTGTACTTCTAACATTCAATACTACTATCCTTCATTCATGAATGATCTCCCACAGTGTATGAGCCACTGTGATCTTCTTCAAGTGATGACATTGCATTTTTCACAAACCTATTGCCTTCTCATGAACCTTGCAAATAAAGGGTTGAATGGAAATGATACCCAAAAAACATATGAATCTACCCTTTGAATGAGAATAAAACTAATGAAACCTCATCATGCAACAACAAAACAAATCCCCAATGCAAAGACATATCCTTTTGTTTGATTTATTAAACCCTAGGCTCCAAAATTAGTGATTTGAAACCACTAGCCAAAGGCTACATTGTAGGGGTTTTTAACTTTGAAAGATCTTATTGCATATTGTTGCCTCCATAATACATAAAACAAGGCTCTAAAGGGTAGAATTTCAAACTGAATATGCATATCAATCACAAAAAGAAACCCTAGCCTGCATGTGTAAAGAAAAGAGCCTCCAACAACTAAAAAGAATCCTCATATGAAATAATGAAGACAAGAACTCTTATCTTTTGATTTTGCAACTTAGAAATGCAAGAAAATAACTCTAGGAAGATGTAAAAACATAGAAAAAGGGAAAAAGAGGAAACCAATCATGCAAATTAAGGTTGAAAATGCTTAGAAAGGTTGCCATGAAGATGCCCCATGATCTTTGCTGAGTGATATTGGAACAACTGCACATAAACACTACAACCTTCCTCTGTAAAGTAGCAAACAACAATAATGGCATCCATTTTGGAATGTAGAAGTTGCAAACAAAGTTTCTATTCTCAAAAATTGAATCTTTCCTTCAAGAGCCTGAGTGTTTCCAATATTTTTTCCAAAAACAAATGAAAACTCCTTGCATACATGGAAACCCAAGCAAGTTTCCCTCCTTTCTTCCAAAAATTAATACTTTATCTTTATATTTCTCATATTCACATGGATTTTGATGAAAAATACCATTTAAAGGGATAAAATACCTTTTATAATGTTTTGTTATAAAAATGTCACCCCCTTTATTTTTGTAAAGTAAATCCTAATATTTAAAATCCCTATAAAACATAAAATGGGTTAAATAAAATGAACTTTAATGTAAATTGGACATTCCCTATACAAACCTAGGGGCTTAATACCAAATTATTTAAACTTGGGAAATGTTGAAAACTTTGCAAAAAGGAAGACATTTAGACACCAAAATAAAATAATCAAGATTTGCAAAATACAAATTAGGATCATACCTTGTGTGGATTACATTTTAGACAACATCACAAGGTTTTTTCCTGCTAAACATGAAAGAGCAGTTTCCTAATTACATCCATTGGGAAAAGGAATCATAGGCAGACTAAAACAACTTGAGACAAACCTTTAACCCTACTGTTATGAGCATTAACAACCAACAAAATTGAGAAAAATAACAACATACCTATGCCTTTGCACTATTAGCCTACTATGGAACATGATGCCTATCACTTTGTTAAGAAATGTCAATAATGTCAAATATATTAAGATCTTGTGCATGCACTTTGGCAATACATTCATCGACTAACGTCATCATGGCCATTCTCTCAAAGGGGACTTGACCTCATGGGAAGGATCCATTCCACCTCTTCTAGTCGTCATAAATTCATCCTTACTATAACTAAGTAATTCACAAAATCAATACAAGCTATTCCAATGACCTACATCACCGAAAAGAAAATATCTAACTTTATCCTTAATTACATCATATGTTAGTATGGTCTTCCCCAATCCATCTTCACAGATAATGGTCATCCTTTCAAAAACAAGGATGTTTATGAGCTGTGTGAGAGATTCCATATCCATCATCATTCTACTACATATTACACTCAAGGTAATGGTCAAGCTGAGGCATGTAATAAAACTATCCTTAAAATCGTAAAGAAGACTATCGATGATGTTAGTCGTGATTAGCATATCCAACTTAACCCCACCTTATGGGCCTATCATACTATCATTTTCATTCCTATAGGAGCCACTCCATATTCCCTTGTTTTAGGATCTGAAGCCATTCTTTCCATTGAGGTTGAGTTACCATCCCTACAAGTATCTATGCAAGAGTTCATTGATGATGAGGAATATTGTATATCCTATTTGTAGGAGCTAGAGTTACTAGATGAGAAGGGACAAAATAAATTGATCCACTTACAAGCATATCAAAATTATCTTTGTTGTAGCTACAACAAGAAAGTTTGAGTTAGGAATTTTGATATTGGTGACTTGTTCCTAAAAGATATCTTGAAGAATCAAATGGATCGAGAGAAGCCTGGAAATTTTGAGCCTAATTGGTTGGGTCCTTAGATCATAACTGTAGCATATGGATTTTGAGCTTATCAACTTGCTACTCCTAAAGGTGAACCGTTACTAGACTAGGTATCAAGAACATGCACCTTTGCAAGTACTATACTTAGATTTTAAAGAATCCCATTAAAAATCAACAAAAATATTGAAAAAAAGAGAAAAAAATTGTTACCCTGATGAAAACCTAGCAAACAGGCATCTTGAGACACAAAAAAAATTTAAAAAAATAAAAATAGTAAAGATAAATAATCTATCCAATAGTGAAAACCATTTTGGTGGCACTTTGGATAAGTACCATGGTGAAAACCTAGCAAACATGTGCCATGTGTAGTTAGTTTTTTCTCCATTGTATCATTTTATCTAATTTTTCTACTTCCATCCATGATCCCTTGTACATATCTCGCTCCCTAACAAAATCCAACTTTTTTCTATCCATTCATAATAACTTATCTTATCCATTTCGTCCATAATAAGTTGGTTCCATATCTGACTAAAGGAAATTTCTAGACTTACATCTTACAAGGGATCCTAGATGTGGGTTAGCATCAAAACATGTCAAAAACCAAAAAAAAGACTCAGAAAAATGTCAAAAACAAAAAAACATTAGAAACATCAAAATTTAAAAAAATCAAAAAACATGAAAATCCAAAAACAAATAGAAAACATCAAAATCCTAAAAAAAATCAAAAAGCATCAAAAACTCCAAAAATAGAGTTTATCTTAGTCCAAGTGATTGAACTGCGTTGCCTCTATGACTTCACGTAGGTAAGTCCATCATCAATGAACCCCCAAGGCATTACATTAGTCCTCTAGGTTTTTTCATAATAAATTGGCAAGTCCAATCATATATGCATCTTCATAATAAACTATCCATGGTCAGAGTCAATTGAACTACAATGTCTCTATGCTTTACATAGGCAAGGCCATCATTGATGAGCCCCTAAAGCATTAGGCCAGTCCCTTAGGGTTTTTCATAACAAATTCTCCATCCATCAAAATCATCCATCCCATAATAAATTGCTCCTTACTAAGGTCGACATTTTGAGTAGACACAAATAGTTATCAAGAAAGAGAGAACTGAGCTTAGCCAAATCATGAAACAATAGATCAGAATATCCAACTAGCCTTCAACCATCAACAATCAATTGCCTAAACAGATGTACCTATCAAATATCAACAATCAATAATCAAAAAGCAAACATCTTTTATCCTTATCAGATATCAAACAGTCTTATATATTATATAACATCATCGGGCTCTTTGGGCTTATAGAACATGCTTCATGTATGAAATCAAACATTATCCATCAATCTTTAGTCTTAGACAAGATGTTGCATCATCGGGCTTCCTGGGCTTATATGGCATGCTTCCTTTCCTAAAATTGTAGACACTCAAAATTTCCTAATCGAGATCATGCACTTAATTCACTCACATTGATTCTTCCTTAATCACTTCTACACTAACCAATTAATTGAATAATCTTTATTTAATTAATTAAATTCATCAAAATTTCCTCCTTAATCAGATAATACACTTTATCAGATTATTTCATCATGTTCTTCATTTGATTAAATAAATCAAGTTTATTTAATTAAATCCTAAAATTTCTCCTTTAATTAAATAAATCAACTTTATTTAATTAAATCCTAATTTTCTCTCTTTGATTAAATAAATCAACCTTATTTAATTAAATCCTAATTTTCTCTCTTTGATTAAATAAATCAACTTTATTTAATTAAATCCTGATGTTCTTCATTTAATTGAATAAATCAAATTTATTTAATTAAATTACTAATCTTCCAATATCCTCTCATTTGATTCAAATAAATTCAAGCATTTAAATTAAATGTCACAATCAACTAATTTCATCTAAGTTAATTAATCATTGATTAACTCCTAACACTAATCCCCCATTCCTCTAGTTTTTACAAGCTATGCATGTAAATCAATTTATTTGATTTACTAATTATCCTATTTTCATTCAAATGTGGCATATTCTTGGAATATTCCACCAATTTGAAATATCCCTCCCAAAGGACTTGTGTCCTCCAACATGGCATTAAAGGCTCTTACATGTCCTTTTCTTGAGCCAACTTGGGATTAACTCCTCTTACAACTCTTCTTGCACAAGCCATCTTTTGAATTTCAAATTCCACTTACATGCATTTAACATGCACATTGTTCAAAATGTGCCCCACTCTCCTTCATTAGCATATTGACAAGTGGCACAATGCCATTGGTTCAAGTTTAATCCAACATTCATCCTATTCCTCATTCTTAAATCCTTCTCCATTATAAATAGAGGCCTTCCCTATTTGATTTGGCATCCACAATCCATGTAAGATCATTATACTCATTTGAATCCACAATCATCCACAACTTCATGCAAGGTTACTATCTACAGATTTGAACAAGCTCATTGTTGGAATAGGTGCCTCAATTCTTACTGGCATGTACCTCCTAAAGGGAAAAGTTGGTGTGACATTATTGTTGTCTGGCTGAGTAGCTGTTCTGAATCTTTTTGAAATGTTCATGTCGTTGAGACAATGTTGTTGTCTCACCAACTAGTGTTGTCACTGTGACCTGTTGGTATTCACTGTAATCTTTCACCAAGTGGAATGTCTCACTGACAGAGCTACATGCGCTTGGTATCGGGTGTCTTCAGAGTGACTCCTAGTGACTGGAGTCATTGGAGTAACAAAAGTCATTTCGGCATGAAGTCCCAGCGACTGATGAAGGTCTCGCCAATGGGAAAACACTTGGAGTCTTCGCAGTGACACAAAGACTTCGATATGAAGTCTTAGCAACTGACAAAGTGTCTCGTCGATAGTACATGGTCTTTGGGGTGACATGTTGTGTTCGCTATGACCTCTCAGTGAAAGCGGTAGACTATTCGGTGGAAACCTTACCTTATCGGTATGACATCTCGCCAACTTGTGAGGTCTCGCCGAAGGTTGTGTGACTTCAGTGTAACATAAGAAGTCTCGGTGTAACCTCTTGGTGAGTGATAAGTCTTGCCGATGAGTGTTTTTTTTGGCATGACTTGAAGAATTTGGTATGAAGTCTTGGCAAACTGCGATGATCTCGCCGATGGCTGTGTGACTTCGGAATAACACATGAAGGCTTAGCGTGATATCTTGGCGAAAGATGATAGTCTTACCGACAATAGGAATGCAATGGATGGCAGTGGATTCGGTATGAGATCTTGGCGACTAGGCGAAGTCTTAGCGATAGCTCTCTGGACTCGATGTAACCTCTTGCTGATTGAAAGGACTCTTGGAGAATTTGAAAGCTGGTTGTGTTGGCATCAGGGAGACATGGTTAGTGTCTCACCGACATGCCAACATAGGTTGAATGCCCTTGACCGATTGATGACTATCCTATGTGGAATCTCGTAGACCAATTAGAGGAAGTGAAATTCAAATGGTTGGCGGTTGGATTTTTGCAATAGTTACGATGCTGGAGCTGAAATGCATGTAGGGAAAAATCAACGCTCAAGAGGAAACTTTCTACGATCGAGCAATGGCGAATAAGGATGAACAGAAGATAAAAATCAGAATGTGATAAGATTTAAGAAATTGATTTTGAGTTTGAGGTCTCGAATTGTTGAGAGAAATTTCTATAAGAGATTGAATAGTGAATGAAACTACTATGAACTAATACTAGAGAGTTGTATCTTTGATTTGTATGTAATTTTTTGTTACTGAAATACAAAGAGATTCAACTTGGTGTGGTGGGTTTTTTCTTGAAAGGGTTTCCCACGTAAATCTATTGTTCATTGTCTTTGAGTATTATTTCTATTTCTGTAAATCTTTCATGTGTGTCTTAATTGGATTGTAATTTGAAAATAAAAATCACTGTCTGCATTCTCCCCTATGGTTTTGATGTTAGGATAGTTGTTTCTGCACCTCTGCTTTCCTTACAAGTGGTATCATATCCTGGCCAATTGTTTTATCCTTGTGAGTGGATTGGGTTTTTTGTGTCAATTCTTTTTCAGTGGGAGTTTGGTAGAGGTCTAATAATTTAGTTACAAATTAAGATGGCGAGCACATCCAGAAAGATGGAAATAGAGAAACTCAATGGTAGCAATTTTGAGTTGTGGAAACTCAAAATTGAAGATCTGTTAGTAGACTGAAATCTTTGGAATGTTGTGTCTGGAACAAAACCTTAAGACATGAAGCAAGAGGATTGGGACCTGGCTAATAGAAAGTCAAAAGGGATGATAAGGCTCTATTTGGTAGACTTTGTTCTTTCGAATGTTCATGAAGAAAAGACTGCATCTTCCTTGTGGAAAAGATTGACATCTATTTATCAGGGCAAGTCCTTGGTGAAAAAATTGTTGTTGAGGAAGAAGTTGTACTATTTGAGAATGCAGGAGGGAGGATCTGTTGCTGATCACTTGAATGCTTTCAACATGTTAATTTCATAGTTAACATCTGTTGGTGTAAATATTGAAGATGAAGATCATTGCATGTTGCTGCTATGTTCTCTGCCTGATTCTTGGGATCACCTAGTGATGGCTATTGGGAGTATGACATCCACTTTTAAGATGGAAGATGTTGTTGCTTCTTTATTGTCAGAAGAGATGAGAAGGAAATCTTCTAAGATGGCAAAGGACACTCTATCTGTTAGAGGTATATCGAAGGAGAAAGAAAAGAAGAAGGACAAGAAATTCAGATTGAAATCAGAAGGGAGATCAAAGTCTCCTGGCAAGAAGTCCAAGGTGAAGTGTTGGAATTGTGGGCAACCTAGTCATGTCCGAAAGGATTGCAAGGAGGAGAAAAAGAAGAAGAATAAGACCTCTTCTGACAATGATTCTTCTTAGAGTGATGCAGACGCCTTCATTGCAGCTTTGGCTACACAAGCATCAGATGCTATTTGGTTGATTGATTCTAGAGCATCTTTACACATGACATCTTATAGAGACTGGTTCATGAAGTATGAAGAATACAATGGTGGAAAGGTGTATTTGGCAAGTGATTCATCTTTGGAAATTGTTGGCTGTGCAAGAGTTAGAACTCAATTCCCTGATGGAAGAGTGAAGGGAATCAATGATGTGATGCATATATCAGGTCTAGCTCATAATTTACTTTCTGTAAGTAAGCTGAATGATATTGGAGTACATGTCACGTTCTCTAGAAATGGTTGCAAGATGACTAGAGAATCTATGGTGTTGGTTAGGGGTGTTCGAATTGGTAGCTTGTACAAGCTGGATGCACAAGCTATTCAATGCAATAGTGTCTCTGCGAAGTCACAGAAAGCTACTCATGGAAGAAAAGAGGAAAACGTTCCTAAGAGTGTAAACTCCATGGAGGTTAAACTTCCAGTAGAAAAGACTATGCTTTGGAATCATAGGCTAGGCCACATTGGTGAGAAAGGTTTAAAAAACTTGAAGAATAAAAACCTAGTTGAGGGGCTTGAAGACTGTAACCTCGAATTCAAGTTTTGTGAACATTGTATATATGATAAACAATGTCATGTTTCATTTTATTCCAGTCCTCACAAATCTTCTAGTTTGCTTGATTATATACATTCTCAAGTGTTTGGTCCAGTGAATGTTCCTTCTTTGTCTCAATCAAGATACTATGTGTCGTTTATTGATAATTATTCAAGAAGAGCATTTGTATATTTTCTGAGAAGTAAATCAAAAGTGTTCAGTCGGTTTAAGGAATTTAAAAACCTTGTTGAAAATCAGACTAGTAGGAAAATAAAATGTTTAAGGACTGACAATGGTGATGAGTTTTGTTTAGATGAATTCAAAAGGTATTGTACAGATCATGGGATTAAAAGACATAAGACTACACCTTATACTCCACAATAAAATGGAGTTGCTGAAAGGTTCAACAGGATAGTAATGGAAAGAGCACGAAGTATGTTGAGCAGTGCTGGCTTGGAGGAGAATTTTTGGGCTGAAGCAGTCTCTACAACATGTTACTTGGTAAATCGTTCTCCTAACTCTACTCTTGTTGAGAAGACACCTTTAGAAGCATGGTATGGAAAGAAGCCCTCTCTGAGACATATTCGTGTCTTTGGTTGTGAGGCATATGCATATGTGCCATTTGAAAAAAAGATCTAAGCTGGAAAACAAAGTTGTAAAGTGCATTTTTATTGGCTATAGTGCTGGCATAAAATGATACAAGCTTTGGAATCTTGAGATTGAGAAGGTTTTGTATAGTAGAAGTGTTATCCTTCGAGAGATGAAGCTTTCTACATTAGATTTGCAATCAGAGAAGAAATCATAAAATAAAAAGGATGTAGCAAAAATTCCTCCAACACTAGATAAAGAGGAATTGAAAAATCAAAATGTACCTGATACTGAGGAAAACTCAAGTAGTTCTGAAAGTTCTGAAGAAGATGAAGAACCACCTCAGCCTCAGCCTGTGAGGAGGTCAACTCATGAAAGAAAGCAACCTGATAGGTATGGGTTTTCTTTGATAGAATCTACTTGTGGCTATGCTTTAATTTCTAGCACCGATGAACCTACGATTGTGAAAGAGGCATTTAAAATGTCTGATTCAAACTCTTGGTTGGAAGCCATGAAAGAAGAGATGGCATCATTAGAAAAGAATGATACCTAGAGTTTGGTGCCATTTCCTAAAGGTAGAAA